>OX371226.1:12485152-12526639 GCA_947310385.1 Nephrotoma appendiculata | reverse complement strand
TGAAAACGGAATTGTCCTGATTATAGATTCTAAAGAAATTCGGTTAAAGTTTAGAGTTCTAGTTATTTTAGAAGACAATTTGGGGTTAAATGGTATTCTCGGGATCATTAAAATCATTTAATTTTGGGGTCTACTGTAGATGTTGTTTGAGAAGCAGTGAACAAATGAAATCAGACGTTGTTGAATTTAACGCATTTTTAAGAACTAAAATAGATTACAACACAAAACTGTCGAATTTAACTAAATTAGAATTACAAAAGACAGCCGGAATTAAAGAAAAATCTATACTTAATGAACTTAAGCATTTTCATGTTACAACTAATTATACTTTCGATATTATGCATGACATATTTGAAGGTGTATGTCACTATGATCTGAGCAAAATATTTATTTATCGCAAACAACATTTCCTATGCGGTAGTTCTGAAATTAGAAATGAAGGGATTCCGATAGAAATAGAACATTTAAAAAAATAAACATTTCAAAATGACTGCTCGAGAAATGCAAACCTTCGTGTTTCATTAACCATTAATGATTGGCGATAAAGTACCTCGTAACAATTTAGTTTGGATATTTTTTGGAATTTTATTAGATTTGATTGAAACACTTCTCTCTCCGTATTTTAATTCTGCATTATTGATACAATAAGAAACTTTAATATCTGAGCACAATAAATAGTATCAATTTTTATTTAACGATACAAATTTCACTTCATGGTTCGTTATGTATAAGATCTATTCGAAAATTTGGTCCGTTAAAGCATTTATCATCCATGAGATTCGAGGCAAAACATCAACAATTAAAAATGTATGCTTCCACAACAAAATCAAGAAAAAACATAGCGCTAAGCTTAGCTTTAAAATGTGCATTAAAATTCATGAAGCCCGTCTTGAACAATTCTTTTGCTAATTTTAAATTAAGTTTTGACAATAAAAAATAAAAAAAAATTTGTTTTACAAAAAACCGATTACGTTCAATTCGTGAAATGACATCAATTTCAAAGATCGTTGATGTTGTCAAAATAAAAATGGCAGATTAAAATTTATTAAAATTCAATATAAACGACCAATTCGAAATTCAGCCGATTTTGTTTCTTGAAGCTTGGTCAGATCCATTCTCGTTTTGTGAAACAACACAATGTTTAAAACATTTCAAATCAAAAAATTTTGTCTGAAACAAATTCTGGATCAAGTTTTTTATATAAAATTTGAACTGATCCGGATCAACATGACAAATTTTGGAAAGTATATATAAAAGGAAATTTATTTGCTGCGTTTTTGTGAAAAACAGTCGGGTTGTGTTCGCTATAGCTTTTTTCAAATTTGTCCAATTTAAAAATAGAAATTTAATATTTTATAAATTTAAAAAGCTAGATTTAATGGTCCTCTAAGTATAACATAAAAAATCCATTATAAAAGTCCCTTAGTGTTCTTGTAATATCGTTGCTCTGTATAGTTCTACACTACTTCGATTTTATGTAGAGTTATACAGAACAACGATGTTACAAGAAAACCATTCAACTTTTAGAATGGATTTTTTCTGCTATACTTAGATTGCCGTTAAATCAAGCTTTCTTATTTTAAAAAACATTACATTTTTATTCTTAAATTGCACAAATTTTGAAAAGGCTATCACGAACACAACCCGACTGTTTTTCAAAAAAACGCACCTATTATCGTCTAAGAAGTTTTTCCAATATTTTTACTATATACGATAAAATTATTGTGTAGTTGCAAAATTATGGTTTTTAGTCAAAAAAGTGAAATTTTTGAGGTTTCGGTATTACTTTGTATTATTTGAACTTCTCGAGTTTTGAATTAAGTTACTATCACATTTTCGTTTCCAATCAAGTTTCTAAAAGTTGTTTGTCAATTTTTTTATAAATTATTGCATTCCTTGAGACAGACGGAATATGCTGTCGAAACATTGGGGTTTTATGAATAAAATTACAATTTAATAAAAATAAAACGGTGCTAAGCTTTAATCCAGCAAAATAAAATAAAATTGTTGAAGAGGAGGAGAGCTCTCGGTACCTTAACATTAATTATACATTTCTGCCGCTGTTGCAAAATCAAACTCCAGTTCATGCAGGTTCAATTTTAAATTTTGTTTACAACTAATACGCTTATTACAGTAACTTTAACCCGTAGTAGTAGACATAGCCCTGTGGCTGGGGGCATTTTTCGTTGCTCGTTAATATCGACGCACGAGGATGAATTAGAATACCACCACAGTTTCCAAAACTGGTCGTAAGAGGCGACTCAAGGGTTGGATTGTAGGGTTGGTGACCCGAATCCGTAAAAAAGTTTCAATATTGGCGCTATTAACGAGCCATAAAATTGATGCTCGTGTGAATCTGACCTCTCCGCCCACAGTTAATCGGTATCTACAATAAATAAATTCTTAAATTGGTATGACTTCTTGGTGAAATTATAATCTTAAGAAACTCAAGGAGTTTAAATTGTCACTCCTTAAGTCACGTCATGGTACAAGGCCACTTGAAATTATAAATATAATAAGGAAGGCAAACGGAGTCGTTACAGACACGTGACATGACACGCGTTTGGAGCAACTTAACTTACTTCTATCGGACAAAACATCAGACAAATTAGGCATTCCACACCGCGAATTGAGCAGAACGGACTATTCGCGGAAAAAACAATTCAATTTACGACGTCCGCCTAATTAGCACAGTCAAAATCCACCCCATTTGTATTAAGATATGCAATATTCGTGAATATCGCCACAGCATTTGATAAACCTACATGGTTTAGCGTTAGTTATTCGGTCTATATTTTCCCTAAAAACACTATGAATTAAGGAGCTTCTTCAGCAATTGATTCGCGGATTTCGAGACTCGACTTCAGCGTCTGGGTCAAACCGGAATAAATAGTATGAACCAATTGTGCGTAGAAAATAAAATGTCAATGTCTGCAAAAAAAAAAAAAAGAGTGATGGCGCAGCTTAAAGACAAATTTGACTCTTGTCGAACTCCAACAATATAATTAAACGGTCGAAACATGAAAATGCTCAATACTATGAAATATTTAAGAGTTGACCTTGATAAACGTATGTTAGTAACCTCTCACGTTCTACGAGTCTGTGAAAACGCTAAGAAGCTATTCGACTCCCTGGCGCGAGTGTCCAGAGAAAAAATAAATGCTCTAAATGAAATGGATGACGCTGTTCGTGTTGCAAATATAGTGGACATAACAAGACATCAAAGCAAGACTCAAATTAAAAATACCTCTAATGAGTACGATGAGCCAAGTAATCTCTGGCCATGGTAAGTTTGAAGACTACATACAGAGATTCGAAATAACAAATCTTGATCACCAACCATCAATTCAATGCACTACTGTTCCTAGCAAAGATTAAAATGGCATCCGCACAAGCAGTAAGGAACTTCCACGATACAACAAAGTTCTTCTTTTGAAGCATTCGAATGCTGTACATTATTGAAAAAATTTGACCCAGAATCTATCAGGAAGAATTAGAACTATGAGGAGGAAAACATGATTGAACAACATTTCCAGTAAATCTTGAAAAATGGTCCAGATGGCCGATACATAGTAAAAATTCCATTTAAATTTTCAATCTTATTGACTTACTATATTCATTAATTCAAAAATGACAAGTTTTTGTGTTGTTCAAGAGATAATTATCAAATACGATTCGCTGCTGATCCGCGATTTGAAATTATTATTTTATGCAACAGGAGAAATTTGTGCAATCCACAAATATGTGGGAACATCTATACTGGAAATTGTTTCATGTAATAGGAGAGGGTTATGCATTTTTATGCAACGTGACCAGACTGCAAGCTACTGGTACATCTTCTAAAATGGCCCACAATTACATGACGACGTTGCGGATATACTATTACGATGGCGAACAAATAAAATCGTAATGATGGTGGACAGGATATCTTAAGCTTACTAATAATACCATGTCTGTTGGAAATCTCTGGGACCTGGCCAATCCTCGATAGAGTGAATATGTAAATTCCATATATTTCAGATTTGCAAAAATTGATCAAGTGCTGGGTCAGTCACAAAATAGGTCTACCTCAACGTATAAAATCAGGAATAATTTTTATTTGTTAAGGATATCTTAAGCTAACTATTCATATATACCATGTCCGTTGGAAATCTCTGGGACTTGGCCAATCTCCGATAGAGTGAATATGTAAATTCCATATATTTCAGATTTGCCAAAATTGATCAAGTCCTGGGTCAGTCACAAAATGGGTCTACCTCATCGTATTAAAATAGGGATACATTATCTTAAGCTAACTACACATATATACCATGTCCATTGGAAATCTCTGGGATCTGGCCAATCCTCGATAGAGTCAATATGTAAATTCCATATATTTCAGATTTGCAAAAATTGATCAAGTTCTGGGTCAGTCACAAAATGGGCCTACCTCATCGTATTAAATAATAAATAATTTTTATTTGTTAAGGATATCTTAAGCTAACTATTCATATATACCATGTCCGTTGGAAATCTGTGGGACTTGGCCAATCTCCGATAGAGTGAATATGTAAATTCCATATATTTCAGATTTTCCAAAATTGATCAAGTCCTGGGTCAGTCACAAAATGGGTCTACCTCATCGTATTAAAATAGGGATACATTTTATATTTTAAGGATATCTTAAGCTAACTACACATATATACCATGTCCATTGGAAATCTCTGGGATCTGGCCAATCCTCGATAGAGTGAATATGTAAATTCCATATATTTCAGATTTGCAAAAATTGATCAAGTTCTGGGTCAGTCACAAAATGGGCCTACCTCATCGTATTAAAATAAGGATAAATTTTATTTTTTTAAGGATACCTTCAGCTAACTATACATATATACCATGTCCGTTGGAAATCTCTGGGACCTGGCCAAACCTCGATAGAGTGAATATGTAAATTCCATATATTTCAGATTTGCAAAAATTGATCAAGTTCTGGGTCACTCACAAAATGGGTCTACCTCATCGTATTAAAATAGGGATAAATTTTATTTTTTAAGGATACCTTAAGCTAACTATACATATATACCATGTCCGTTGGAAATCTCTGAGATCTGGCCAATCCTCGATAGAGTGAATATGTAAATTCCATATATTTCAGATTTGCAAAAATTCATCAAGCCCTTGGTCAGCCACAAAAATGGGCCTACCTCATCGTATTAAAATAGGGATAAATTTTATTTTTTTAAGGATACCTTAAGCTAACTATACATATATACCATGTCCGTTGGAAATCTCTGGGACCTGGCCAAACCGTGATAGAGTGAATATGTAAATTGCATATATTTTAGATTTGCAAAAATTGATCAAGCACTGCGTCAGTCACAAAATGGGTCTACCTCATCATATTAAAATAAGGATAAATTTTATTTTTTAAGGATATCTTAGGCTAACTATACATATATACCATGTCCGTTGAAAATCTCTGGGACCTGGCCAAACCTCGATAGAGTGAATATGTAAATTCCGTATATTTCAAATTTGCAAAAATTGATCAAGTTCTGGGTCAGTCACAAAATGGGTCTACCTCATCGTATTAAAACAAGGATAAATTTTATTTGTTAAGGATATCTTAAGCTAACTATACATATATACCATGTCCGTTGGAAATCTCTGGGACCTGGCCAATCCTCGATAGAGTGAATATGTAAATTCCATATATTTCAGATTTGCAAAAATTGATCAAGTTCTGGGTCAGTCACAAAATGGGTCTACCTTATCGTATTAAAATAGGGATAAATTTTATTTTTTTAAGGATATCTTAAGCTAACTATACATATATACCATGTCCGTTGGAAATCTCTGGGAGCTGGCCAAACCTCGATAGAGTGAATATGTAAATTCCGTATATTTCAGGTTTGCAAAAATTGATCAAGTTCTGGGTCAGTCACAAAATGGTCTACCTCATCGTATTAGAATATGGATAAATTTTATTTTTTAAGGATACCTTAAGCTAACTATACATATATACCATGTCCGTTGGAAATCTCTGGGACCTGGCCAATCCTCGATAGAGTGAATATGTAAATTCCATATATTTCAGATTTGCAAAAATTGATCAAGTTCTGGGTCAGTCACAAAATGGGTCTACCTTATCGTATTAAAATAGGGATACATTTTATTTTTTAAGGATATCTTAAGCTAACTATACATATATACCATGTCCGTTGGAAATCTCTGGGAGCTGGCCAAACCTCGATAGAGTGAATATGTAAATTCCATATATTTCAGATTGGCAAAAATTGATCAAGTTCTGGGTCAGTCACAAAATGGGTCTACCTTATCGTATTAAAATAGGGATAAATTTTATTTTTTAAGGATATCTTAAGCTAACTATACATATATACCATGTCCGTTGGAAATCTCTGGGACCTGGCCAAACCTCGATAGAGTGAATATGTAAATACCATATATTTCAAATTTGCAAAAATTGATCAAATTCTGGGTCAGTCACAAAATGGGTCTACCTCATCGTATTAAAATAAGGATAAATTTTATTTGTTAAGGATATCTTAAGCTAACTATACATATATACCATGTCCGTTGGAAATCTCTGGGACCTGGCCAATCCTCGATAGAGTGAATATGTAAATTCCATATATTTCAGATTTGCAAAAATTGATCAAGTTCTGGGTCAGTCACAAAATAGGTCTACCTCATCGTATTAAAATAGGGATAAATTTTATTTTTTAAGGATATCTTAAGCTAACTATACATATATACAATGTCTGTTGGAAATCTCTGGGACCTGGCCAATCCTCGATAGAGTGAATATGTAAATTCCATATATTTCAGATTTGCAAAAATTGATCAAGTTCTGGGTCAGTTACAAAATGGGTCTACCTCAACGTATTTAAAAGGGCATAATTTTTATTTGTTAAAGATATCTTAGGCTAACTATACATATATACCATGTCCGTTGGAAATCTCTGGGAGCTGGCCAAACCTCGATAGAGTGAATATGTAAATTCCATATATTTCAGATTTGCAAAAATTGATCAAGTTCTGGGTCAGTCACAAAATGGTCTACCTCATCGTATTAAAATAGGGATAAATTTTATTTTTTAAGGATATCTTAAGCTAACTATACATATATACCATGTTTTTAATTTTATGATCAAAGTTGAAGCTAAATTTTTTCGATGAAGTTTTGTAACATAAGTATTATCCAGTTTTGATCTGATAAGATCATGAAAAAATTCAATCATCTCATCAGGCCATGGCGACTGAATACTACTACACAATGATCACACTTTGTGTTCTATATATACAGAACACCCATGTATCATTAACTCTAGTGAATTATATGATAAATCACTAAATCTCTTCTTACAAACTTACATCTCATTCACATTTTGGGTTCGTCGAATCCGAGTGAGTAATTTTTATATTTTTTATATTTTTCCCTTACCAATTAATACTGAATTAATTAATTAATTCAAAGCGATATATCGAACATATCATATCATCATCGACATATCGAACATAAACATAATTAATGGCCTAATTAATTGGCCTAATTAATTCAGTATTAATTGGTAAGGAAAAAATATTAAAAATATAAAAATTACTAACTCGAATTCGACGAACCCAAAATGTGAATGAGATGTTAGTTTGTAAGAAGAGATTTAGTGATTTATCATATAATTCACTAGAGTTAATGATACACGGGTATTCTGTATACATAGAACACAAAGTGTGATCATTGTGTAGTAGTATTCAGTCGCCATGGCCTGATGAGATGATTGAATTTTTTCATGATCTTATCAGATCGAAACTGGATATTACTTCTGTTACAAAACTTCATCGAAAAAATTTAGCTTCAACTTTGATCATAAAATTAAAAAATAAAAATGGGGGTTGCTTATATTAGAGCATTTATAAAATTGCTCAGCGATTCGAATATATTCCGTGTTATCTGAAACCACAACTAAATGGCTTTAGGGCCGCTATGTTCGATATATCGCTTTGAATTAATTAATTAATTCAGTATTAATTGGTTGAGGTCGTCCTCAACATATTAAAAAGGCATAATTTTTATTTGTTAAGGATATCTTAAGCTAACTATACATATATACCATGTCTGTTGGAAATCTGTGGGACCTGCCAAATCCTCGATAGAGCGAATATGTAAATTCCATATATTTCAGATTTGCAAAAATTGATCAAGTTCTGGGTCAGTCACAAAATGGGTCTACCTCATCGTATTGAATAGGGCAAAAGTTAAATTTGTTAAGGATATCTTAAGCTAACTATACATATATACCATGTCCGTTGGAAATCTGTGGGACCTGGCCAATCCCTCGATAGATTGAATATGTAAATTCCATATATTTCGGATTTGCAAAAATTGATCAAGTTCTGGGTCAGTCACAAAATGGGTCTACTTTATCGTATTAAAATAAGGATAAATTTCATTTTTAAGGATATCTTAAGCTAACTATACATATATACCATGTTTATTGGAAATTTCTGGGACTTGGTCAATCCTCGATAGAGTGAATATGTAAATTCCATATATTTCAGATTTGCAAAAACTGATCAAGCCCTGGGTCAGTCACAAAATGGGTCTACCTCATCGTGTTGAATAGGGCAAAATTTAAATTTGTTAAGGATATCTTAAGCTATCTATACATATATTCCATGTTCGTTGGAAATCTCTGAGATCTGAACAATCCTCGATAGAGTGAATATGTAAATTCCGTATATTTCGGATTTGCAAAAATTGATCAAGTTCTGGGTCAGTCACAAAATGAGTCTACCTCAACGTATAAAAAATGGCATAATTTTTATTTGTTAAGGATATTTTAAGCTAACTATACATATATACCATGTCCGTTGGAAATCTCTGGGACCAGGTCAATCCCTCGATAGAGTGAATATGTAAATTCCATATATTTCAGATTTGCAAAAACTGACCAAGCACTGCGTCAGTCACAAAATGTGTCTACCTCATCGTATTAAAATAGGGATACATTTTATTTTTTAAGGATATCTTAAGCTAACTATACATATATACCATGTCCATTGGAAATCTCTGGGATCTGGCCAATCCTCGATAGAGTGAATATGTAAATTCCATATATTTCAGATTTGCAAAATTTGATCAAGTTCTGGGTCAGTCACAAAATTGGTCTACCTCAACGTATTAAATAAGGAATAATTTTTATTTGTTAAGGATATCTTAGGCTAACTATTCATATATACCATGTCCGTTGGAAATCTCTGGGACTTGGCCAATCTCCGATAGAGTGAATATGTAAATTCCATATATTTCGGATTTGCCAAAATTGATCAAGTCCTGGGTCAGTCACAAAATGGGTCTACCTCATCGTATTAAAATGGGGATAAATTTTATTTGTTAAGGATATCTTAAGCTAACTACACATATATACCATGTCTATTGGAAATCTCTGGGATCTGGCCAATCCTCGATAGAGTGAATATGTAAATTCCGTATATTTCGAATTTGCAAAAATTGATCAAGTTCTGGGTCAGTCACAAAATAGGTCTACCTCATCGTATTAAAATAGGGATAAATTTTGTTTTTTTAAGGATACCTTAAGCTAACTATACATATATACCATGTCCGTTGGAAATCTCTGGGACCTGGCCAATCCTCGATAGAGTGAATATGTAAATTCCGTATATATTTCAGGTTTGCAAAAATTGATCAAGTTCTGGGTCAGTCACAAAATGGGTCTACCTCATCGTATTAAAATAGGGATAAATTTTATTTTTTAAGGATATCTTAAGCTAACTATACATATATACCATGTTTTTAATTTTATGATCAAAGTTGAAGCTAAATTTTTTCGATGAAGTTTTGTAACAGAAGTAATATCCAGTTTCGATCTGATAAGATCATGAAAAAATTCAATCATCTCATCAGGCCATGGCGATATATCGCTTTGAATTAATTAATTAATTCAGTATTAATTGGTAAGGGAAAAATATTAAAAATATAAAAATTACTAACTCGAATTCGACGAACCCAAAATGTGAATGAGATGTTAGTTTGTAAGAATAGATTTAGTGATTTATCATATAATTCACTAGAGTTAATGATACATGGGTGTTCTGTATATATAGAACACAAAGTGTGATCATTGTGTAGTAGTATTCAGTCGCCATGGTCTGATGAGATGATTGAATTTTTTCATGATCTTATCAGATCGAAACTGGATATTACTTCTGTTACAATACTTCATCGAAAAAATTTAGCTTCAACTTTGATCATAAAATTAAAAAATAAAAATGGGGGTTGCTTATATTAGAGCATTTATAAAATTGCTCAGCGATTCGAATATATTCCGTGTTATCTGAAACCACAACTAAATGGCTTTAGGGCCGCTATGTTCGATATATCGCTTTGAATTAATTAATTAATTCAGTATTAATTGGTTGAGGTCTACCTCAACATATTAAAAAGGGCATAATTTTTATTTGTTAAGGATATCTTAAGCTAACTATACATATATACCATGTCTGTTGGAAATCTGTGGGACCTGCCAAATCCTCGATAGAGCGAATATGTAAATTCCATATATTTCAGATTTGCAAAAATTGATCAAGTTCTGGGTCAGTCACAAAATGGGTCTACCTCATCGTATTGAATAGGGCAAAAGTTAAATTTGTTAAGGATATCTTAAGCTAACTATACATATATACCATGTCCGTTGGAAATCTGTGGGACCTGGCCAATCCCTCGATAGATTGAATATGTAAATTCCATATATTTCGGATTTGCAAAAATTGATCAAGTTCTGGGTCAGTCACAAAATGGGTCTACTTTATCGTATTAAAATAAGGATAAATTTCATTTTTAAGGATATCTTAAGCTAACTATACATATATACCATGTTCGTTGGAAATCTCTGAGATCTGAACAATCCTCGATAGAGTGAATATGTAAATTCCGTATATTTCGGATTTGCAAAAATTGATCAAATTCTGGGTCAGTCACAAAATGAGTCTACCTCAACGTATAAAAAATGGCATAATTTTTATTTGTTAAGGATATTTTAAGCTAACTTTACATATATACCATGTCCGTTGGAAATCTCTGGGACCAGGTCAATCCCTCGATAGAGTGAATATGTAAATTCCAAATATTTCAGATTTGCAAAAATTGATCGAGCACTGCGTCAGTCACAAAATGTGTCTACCTCATCGTATTAAAATAGGGATACATTTTATTTTTTAAGGATATCTTAAGCTAACTATACATATATACCATGTCCGTTGGAAATCTCTGGGATCTGGCCAATCCTCGATAGAGTGAATATGTAAATTCCATATATTTCAGATTTGCAAAAATTGATCGAGCACTGCGTCAGTCACAAAATGTGTCTACCTCATCGTATTAAAATAGGGATACATTTTATTTTTTAAGGATATCTTAAGCTAACTATACATATATACCATGTTTATTGGAAATTTCTGGGACTTGGTCAATCCTCGATAGAGTGAATATGTAAATTCCATATATTTCAGATTTGCAAAATTTGATCAAGTTCTGGGTCAGTCACAAAACTGGTCTACCTCAACGTATTAAATAAGGAATAATTTTTATTTGTTAAGGATATCTTAGGCTAACTATTCATATATACCATGTCTATTGGAAATCTCTGGGACTTGGCCAATCTCCGATAGAGTGAATATGTAAATTCCATATATTTCGGATTTGCCAAAATTGATCAAGTCCTGGGTCAGTCGCAAAATGGGTCTACCTCATCGTATTAAAATAGGGATAAATTTTATATTTTAAGGATATCTTAAGCTAACTACACATATATACCATGTCCATTGGAAATCTCTGGGATCTGGCCAATCCTCGATAGAGTGAATATGTAAATTCCGTATATTTCGAATTTGCAAAAATTGATCAAGTTCTGGGTCAGTCACAAAATAGGTCTACCTCATCGTATTAAAATAAGGATAAATTTTGTTTTTTTAAGGATACCTTAAGCTAACTATACATATATACCATGTCCGTTGGAAATCTCTGGGACCTAGCCAAACCTTGATAGAGTGAATATGTAAATTCCATATATTTTAGATTTGCAAAAATTGATCAAGCACTGCGTCAGTCACAAAATGGGTCTACCTCATCATATTAAAATAAGGATAAATTTTATTTTTTAAGGATATCTTAGGCTAACTATACATATATACCATGTCCGTTGAAAATCTCTGGGACTTGGCCAAACCTCGATAGAGTGAATATGTAAATTCCATATATTTCAGATTTGCAAAAATTTATCAAGTTCTGGGTCAGTCACAAAATAGGTCTACCTCATCGTATTAAAATAGGGATAAATTTTATTTTTTAAGGATACCTTAAGCTAACTATACATATATACCATGTCCGTTGGAAATCTCTGGGATCTGGCCAATCCTGGATAGAGTGAATATGTAAATTCCATATATTTCAGATTTGCAAAAATTCATCAAGCCCTTGGTCAGTCACAAAAATGGGCCTACCTCATCGTATTAAAACAAGGATACATTTTATTTTTTTAAGGATACCTTAAGCTAACTATAAATATATACCATGTCCGTTGGAAATCTCTGGGACCTGGCCAAACCGTGATAGAGTGAATATGTAAATTCCGTATATATTTCAGATTTGCAAAAATTGATCAAGCACTGCGTCAGTCACAAAATGGGTCTACCTCATCATATTAAAATAGGGATAAATTTTACTTTTTAAGGATATCTTAGGCTAACTATACATATATACCATGTCCGTTGAAAATCTCTGGGACCTGGCCAAACCTCGATAGAGTGAATATGTAAATTCAATATATTTCAGATTTGCAAAAATTGATCAAGTTCTGGGTCAGTCACAAAATGGGTCTACCTCATCGTATTAAAATAAGGATAAATTTTATTTTTTAAGGATATCTTAAGCTAACTATACATATATACCATGTCCGTTGGAAATCTCTGGGACCTGGCCAATCCTCGATAGAGTGAATATGTAAATTCCGTATATATTTCAGGTTTGCAAAAATTGATCAAGTTCTGGGTCAGTCACAAAATGGGTCTACCTCATCGTATTGAATAGGGAAAAAGTTAAATTTGTTAAGGATATCTTAAGCTAACTATACATATATACCATGTCCGTTGGAAATCTCTGGGACCTGACCATTACCTCGATAGATTGAATATGTAAATTCCATATATTTCGAATTTACAAAAATTGATCAAGTTCTGGGTCAATCACAAAATGGGTCTACTTCATCGTATTAAAATAGGGCTAAATTTCATTTTTAAGGATATCTTAAGCTAACTATACATATATACCATGTTTATTGGAAATTTCTGGAACTTGGTCAATCCTCGATAGAGTGAATATGTAAATTCCATATATTTCAGATTTGCAAAAACTGATCAAGCCCTGGGTCAGTCACAAAATGGGTCAACCTCATCGTGTTGAATAGGGCAAAATTTAAATTTGTTAAGGATATCTTAAGCTATCTATACATATATACCATGTCCGTTGGAAATCTCTGGGATCTGGACCATCCTCGATAGAGTGAATATGTAAATTCCGTATATTTCGGATTTGCAAAAATTGATCAAGTTCTGGGTCAGTCACAAAATGAGTCTACCTCAACGTATAAAAAATGGCATAATTTTTATTTGTTAAGGATATTTTAAGCTAACTATACATATATACCATGTCCGTTGGAAATCTCTGGGACCAGGTCAATCCCTCGATAGAGTGAATATGTAAATTCCATATATTTCAGATTTGCAAAAATTGATCAAGCACTGCGTCAGTCACAAAATGGGTCTACCTCATCGTATTAAAATAGGGATACATTTTATATTTAAAGGATATCTTAAGCTAACTATACATATATACCATGTCCATTGGAAATCTCTGGGATCTGGCCAATCCTCGATAGAGTGAATATGTAAATTCCATATATTTCAGATTTGCAAAAATTGATCAAGTTCTGGGTCAGTCACAAAATGGGTTTACCTCAACGTATTAAAAAGGGCATAATTTTTATTTGTTAAGGATACCTTATGCTAAATATACATATATACCATGTCCGTAAGAAATTTCTGCGACCTGATTAATCCTTGATAGAGTGAATATGTAAATTACATATATTTAAGATTTGCAAAAATTGATCAAGTCCTGGATCAGTCACAAAATGGGTCTACCTCATCGTATTAAAATGGGGATAGTTTTTTTTGTTATTATCTGAAGTATCTGATGATAGCTTTACATATATACCATGTCCGTTGGAAATCTCTGGGACTTGGCCAATCCTCGAAATAGTGAATATGTAAATTCCATATATTTCAGATTTGCAAAAGTTGATCAAGTCCTGGGTCAGTCACAAAATAGGTCTACCTCATCGTATTAAATTGGGATATTTTTTTTTTCATTAAAGATATCTTAAGCTAACTACACACTAAAAAATTTTCGGATATTCTATAAATTTATTTATATTTTTGTTCAGATAATTTATATTTATATGAAATTCTATATAAAAATTATAAATATTGAACCTATATAATTCGTTAATATAATTCTGTAATATATTTTATACAAATTCATAGTGTGCATACAGTTTCTATACTTCCATTTGTATGCTTTTTATAACCTACCGTATAAAATTTCACTCTTTATACCTTGATTAGTATGAAATTAATACATATATTTATCATATACAAGTTTTGCTTTATACGATCAGTCTTATAAAATTAATAGAAAAACGAATATTTTTTGTTAAAAACGGGATTTTTATACTGTAAGGATCGTTGGATATTTTTTTCAGTTCTGTGGATATCGTGTAGTGAGTGAAGTGTTTTTAAGTTTTAGAGTGAAGTGTTGTAGATTTGTGAAGTTGTTAATAGTGTCAATTAATATAATTTGGTAGGTGTATAGTGCAATATCATAATAATAAATCGAATAATTTACTATTTCAATTGTTGATATAATGTAGGTATATTATATACCAATGTATTATGTATACACAATCTGTGCTAAATCATGTATATAAAAAATGTGAATAAAAAAAACGTGTGGGTCATTTCACGAATATTTAAAAAATTTGAATAAAAATCAATGGATTTTAAAAATGTTTGCAGAAGCGTAGCAATTCGCCAACAACAAAAGTTTTCGACTCTTATCTAATAAATCGTATAATATATCGTTTATTAATTATAATACACACAATCGCCCTGGATTATTTTAAGCCTCACCAGGAAGTGATGACGATAACCATAACGAATTTTATGAAATAAAGTTAATAATTTTAGAGATTACTTAGTTTTAAGATTATTTTACGACATCCTTAAAAGGTCGCAACAAAACTATTGCATGAGAAAGGAAATGAAGTTGTAATTTTGTGACTGAGCTAAAGTAAGAATTAATCTTCGTTAACTAATTTTTATCATTTAATTAAAAGATTTTGATTAAGTTAAAGTATGTGTGTGTGTGTTTGGAAAGTGTTAACTGAGACATTTATTTTCCAAAATGAGTCGAAAAAAAAACCTAAGCATTGATAAAAATCATGCTTTGCGAGACCGCAAAAATGGAAAAAGTTTCGTGCTCATCATAAAATAATTTGGCAAAGATTCTTCAATTTGGAGGTACATTTTATGAGATCAAGAAAAGAAACTATAAGAGGATCAAAAAGATACCGTCCTGAACAGACCGGAAAATTACTCAATCGGCCTTAAATAAGCGCAAAACAACGACAGGCAAGCTTCAAAAGCATTTTAGTGAAGAATGGATAAAAATATCAGTGATGATATTGCGATGAAGGCTATATGAAAATAAATTGAAATTCTCTGGGAAAATGCGGATAACATCTTATTTGGGGTAAACTTCATAAACACTGGACAGTAGACGACTGGAAGAAGGTAAATCGGAATTTAAACACTCATTATATATTTTCGAAAATTAAATAAAAGAAATCCGAAATTAAAAAGTTGTTTTTAAATTTATAGGTTATATTTAGTGATGAATGCAGGCTAAAGGCCGTTACAGAATCGGCCAAGTTCATCTGAAGGAGACCAGCAGAAAGATTTAGAAAAAAACTGCGTAGCCAGGAGCATAAAACATCCGCCATCAGTAATGATAAGGAGCTGCATTAGTGGAGATGGATCGGAGGAAACCATGAGGAAAGAATAATATCAAAAGGTGTGCTTTACAGAAGTCTTATTTTCTCACATTGGGTCGCTAGCTCAAGGCCAATACTTTTACACTTTTATGCATGATGGAGTTCCTTGCCATACCGCAAAAATTATAGAGAATGTCCTCCTTGAATAAAAAATTGACATCCTCTCTTGGCCTGGCAATTCTCCGGAATGAAACATTATCGAGCATTGTTGGGCCTTACTAATAAGTCCAACGTATATAAAACCCCCAAACCTACAGTGGCGACCCTAAAAAAATATTGAAAAATTTGGAGATATAGTGATGAAATTCGCAATATGATCAATACATACTTGTATAATGTATTAATTTAATCGTAGCTCTTGCACACTTTTGTAAGTAAAATTTTATAAACATAACACTTAAAAAATAATATGATTTTGATAAATATATCGAATTTAAAAAATAAGCGAAAATTGTTTTACTAATTTGGCAAAAATGATTCTCAAATTTCATCAGTATTGAAAACTGAGTTCAATTCTAACATATGAAATTTCCAAATTTCTATACTAAAGCAACTAAATTTTATACGATAACCAGATTGATATTTTCTATAAGTAATTTATATAAAGTTAATACTACTCCCTTATAAACAAAAATTAACATTTAATGGATAAACTTTATATTTTGCACTATATACAGATATTTATACGTTGGAGTATCAAATTTATACCAGTGAATAATTATATGGAGTTAATATAAATTTTATACAACATTTTATAACATTTGGTTATCCGTTAAACTAATATAAAATCTATAAAAAAATCGTACGGAATTATATTTATATTATAAGTGTATTCATTTTATATGTAAATTTTTTGGTGTGTATATATAAATACCATTCATTTTACAATAGAGTTATTGTAGAAGAAATACAGAAATATGGACGAAATAGTAAGAGAGTTCGAACTTCGAACAGTTACTTGAAGGAAATAATAACAATAAGACAATAATCGCAGGTGACATTAATGCACATCACGGACTTTGGGACAATTTCAAAACAGATACACTTGGCACAAAAATTGCGGAGATAATTACAGACACAGACTTTCATATACTGAACAACGAATCTCCTACCAGACAACCACATACAGATATACGGTTCCCACAGTAGAAATTACTTGTACAAGAAATTTAATTGACAGTCTAAATTGGAACTGCGAAATGGAAAACTTAGGCAGTGACCATTTTCCAATCAATATATTATACAGAAGAAACACAAGAAAAACAAGGCAAATTACGGATTGGACTAAAATTATAAATGAAGTAAATACCATAATACATCAACCATGTGAGGACATTGAGGAATTATTGACGGACGTTGTTAATAAAAACACGAAAACCATAGTTTACAAACCTAACTATAAACCTAAGCCATGGTGGAATGATTACATACAAAAGTTATGAAATATAAAAATAGAAAAACAAAAAATATACAATAGATTTAAAACAATATGTACAGCAATCGAGTTTAGGAAATGTATCCAAAAATTAAAACTAGAAATAAAACGGGAAAAGCAAAAAAGTTGGAGGAGGAATGTCAATAAGATTAAAAATAAAAGACAATCAACTTTTGAAATTTTAGAAGATATCAACAAAGCAACGGCTTTTCTTGATATCAATTTTCCGAATTCATATGAATCTCCTTCACCACCTTGCCTCAGCACAACAATAGAAGTAGATAATACAGAATTTAAGGAAAAAGAAGTACTAGAAATCATAAATAAAATAAAAAACACAGCACCTGGCTCAGACAAAATCAGCTACAATTTAATTAAACTGATTGTTAAAAATAATATTTCTTTCATAGTATTATTAACAAAACACTTTAATATAATCTGGCAATCGAAAAATTATCCTAAGAAATGGTTGGTTTCAAAAACTATTGCAATCAAAAAGAAAGGTTTAGATGATAGAGATATACGGAATTACCGACCAATTTGTTTACTTCCGGTTTTGTCTAAGATATTTAGCAGACTAATTCTAAATAAAATTAACATTCATTTAAACGAAAATATAATTTAAGGCAATATAGTTTATAATTAACAATTCTGGTTTTAGAAAAAATATAAGTATCATGGATTATATGACCCAATTAATTAAATTTATTGAAAAAGAGAAAAGCTGTAACAGAAAAAATATTTTAACTAGTATTGACATTATTAAAGCTTTTCATTATGTAAATAAAACAATATTAATATCAGAAATGATAAAATTGGACTTCCCCAAGCATCTGACGAATTGGATACTACTTCGTGTCAAACAGAGTCATCACTATTAAAACTACAGAAAGACCGTTATCGCAAATTACAAACTATGGCATCCCCCGCAAGGAGGTAGTTGTTTAAGCCTAACTCTATTTAATATTTACACCCATATATATAAAAATATTTCAATTTGCAGACGATTTTAATTACAGGAACCAGTCATGAAGAATTAGAATATAAAGCAAACAGATTCTTGATAAAATTAAACCAGAAATTTGATATGTTAGAACTTTCAATAAACCCTTCTAAATCTCATTTTCTTCGATTATTTACAAACAGAAATAATAAAAAAAGTAGAACTTAAAATTAATAATACTCTAATTTTACTTCAATTTGAGACTAAAACACACGGAATTACGTTTAATAATAGGCTACTACTAAATAAACATTATAATCACGTTAAAACTAAAGTCCAAAAATCAATAAATATACTAAAAGTTTTAACACACGCACAAAGTGGTACTCATCCTAAAACCTTACTTCATATTTATAAAGCGAATGTGAAATCTAAATTAGAATACTCATATATTATTACGGACGATAACAATAAAACTACACATACAATATGTCAATTAAATAAAAAATAATAGTATTAGAACTTGCCTAGGTTTAACAAGAACTACACCTATACCAGTGGTATTAGCAGAATCTTTAGAAATGACAGCTATCCAGGACAATAAATTAAAAACATTAAAGTTTATAGCAAAACATCTTTTTAAAAACACTAATATAGGAAGAGAAGTTATAACTCAAAACTCACTTATGAAGGGGAATAGGAATTTATGTACCAGAAAATAACAACAGATATTCAATTAAATTAAAAAATTGCACAGACAATAAGACAGTAGAAACAATAGTTATATAAATTGCCATAACTCTAGCTCAACTAGTAAATAAGAAAGAAATAGTAATTTTAACCGATTCACAGTGCACCTGTAAATCTATAATCATTGCTTTAAATCACCAAACAGAAAAATATTTTGAAAACCACATTATTGACATGGCTGGTAATAATAGAAATAAAAACATTACAATACACTGGATTCCAGGACATGTGTATATTAAGGGTAATTCAATTGCAGATATGTTGGCAAAAACTGCACTACAATGAACCAACTTTAACTGACACGATGAAAGATATTAGTAAAACTTTATTTAATGAATGGTCTGTAATTTTTAATGAAATGACTCTGAATAAAGGCAGATACTATAAACAAATGTTTAATGCACCATTTAAATCATTATTGTTTAAAAACTCAAATATGTCTTCTAACGAAATAAAACAGAAAATACGATTAAGAAAAGGACATTCTTTCAATAAAAAATATAGGCACATTATAACAATAGAAGAAACCCCAAACTGTACACATTGCAACGTGGTTGGAGATAATAATCACATTATTAGCAACTGTATAAAATTCAATAAAAAAAGAGACAAATATCCTATACTTATAGAAATAATTCTTTAACTGATATTTTAAAAAGACAGAATGAGAATGAAATAGAGAATCCAAGTCGGTTCTACCCGACTTCGTGTAGTTGGGCAATTATTCACCCCCAGAGACACCCGAAACCATCGGGCATCGCCGCAAACAACCGAAACCGACTACCCTCCTATGCATCTCAACGAAAATGGAAAAAACATAAACGTACATATCCCATACGTTGGAGGGAATCCAATTACCCGAATTTCGGGTACCCGACTTTCGGTTCCGTGTTTTTACCATAACCCCACCGGTTTCTACAAACATACGTTTCTATTTTTTCCATTTTCGTTGATATGCATAGGAGGGTTGTCGGTTTCGGTTGTTTGCAGCATTTCCCGAAGTCTCTGGGGGGTAAGTAATTGCCCAACTACACGAAGTCGGGTAGAACCGACTTGGATTCCCTAGAATGAATACAAAATTTTAATAAATTTTCTAAAAGATATTAAGTATAGACTATAAAGGTATAATCACTAGAACCGTCATATCATTTATCTAATGATATAAATGTTATGTTATATCTATCATTAGTTAATCTTTTACTAATACTTTCCTAAACTTAAGTATAACTAACGTATTAACATAAAGATAAGAATAAGACAATCTAACAGTACTAAGACTTTCTGATTATTTTAAAAATGTATATTATATCATTGACACAGAAGCAAAACCATAGGACAACTAAAAAATTTAATGAAAAGGCTTACAATTTTTAGAAATAAAAATTTAATAAGTCAATCATAAAACATCTCAAGTCATCTGATGCTTTAGCCCTTCCCCCGAGAAGTCTATGTAAGCGTATATTGGAGAAACAGAAACAATCACGTCGATTATAGAACTCGCCGGATTTACTGCGGCGGGAGTCCAAACTCCATATAAAAAAAAATTAAAATCATGAATTTCGATCAAGGTTGCATGTAAAACTGGTTTTATGTTTACTCAAATCAAACAAAAACATTCGTTCGAAATCCGCAGCTAAAACATTACGAATGGTTTGCGAATCGTAAAAACAGAATTATATGAAAATAAACCGGTTTTACAACGAAACTTTGATTCAAATTAATGATTTTAATTTTTTTTATATGGAGTTTGGACTCCCGCCGCAGTAAATCCGGCGAGTTCTATAATCGACGTGAATAGGTCATATAGATTGCGAGATCTGACTGCAAAAAACTAACAAACCAACAAAAAAAAAAAACAAATTTCCGTTACAATCTAAAATCTAAAATTGATTTAAAATTTTTATAACAAGCAATAAATTATTTAAGAAGTTTAAATTTAGTTGGGAGAGTCTTAAAATATTTTAAAGCTACCTTGCACTTTTGAAAATTAAAATTTAAAAAGAAATACAACATGGTGAAACATATAATAAAATAACTCACCTGAATTACTGGAACCACCGTAGAGCGGCGCTCCATTGTTGATTTTATTACACGGTTCTTATTTGCGCGTCATATCACCGTAAATGCCGCAAACATTGACAAGAATATTCATAACATCTGATATACAAGATGCAAAATATTAAATACTTAAGATTTCACAAAAAAAAATATTTCATTCGAAATAGCAAAAATATTATCAGGAATTTATATCCTCACGGTTTGACTTTAATAACAGTACTACATATCCTACCAAATAATAAAACCTCTAATGCATTTAATATCAGGTTGAACCAAAATGATTTCATAGAAATTCTGCATATAAAAATTCAATTATTCAGATTTTTCGGTAACACCTTGATACAAATTGTAACTCGTTTTTATAATACTCACCAAAGTATTTGCAAAATATTTACATACAAAAATACACTGGATGCAAAAATACACTGCCAATCAAATGACCAATTTTTGTTTATTTACCTCATTTTAAAGTATAGACAAATGTAACTGTAAACAAAGTCTATATAAAGTTAACGGTTGTGAATATTTTTTTTGTATGAAATTTGTAATACCGAATAAATTAAATAACTTCATATAAACGGGTAAAATAAATATAAGCATGATCCGACACGGTTTGTTATTTTGACTCGGCCTATTGTAGAACATGAAATTAACACATTTTCCAAAAATTATGAATTGAAGAAAATCGAACACCGGTATTATTAAATATAATTCTGGTTTTCCGAGTTTTTCGACATTACGAAACGGTGGAATCACCTGCGGAAAATAGATTTGAGTAGGTTTAGGGCCCTGTGCAACGGAAAATCATTACATTTTAAAAAAGAGTAGGGCCCCTGGTAAGATAGGATTAAGGATATTTGAACATAAAATCGGGTATGTGAATTATAAATTCGGGTTTTCCGAGTTTGTATAATGTTTTTGTTTGTTTCGTAATGACACAGTCAATACCGTTAACAGACTCTTAGCAAACTTATGGTGATGCAGCATATCGCCGGTTAGGTGGCAGTCGTCGGGTTGGGTACTTTTCACCATTTTCAAGCTCTTGGTAAATGGTGAAAAGTATACCTAACCCGACGACTGTCACCTAGCCGGCGATATGCTGCATCACAATAACTTTGCTAAGAGTCTGTTAACGGTATTGACTGTGTCATTACGAAACAAACAAAAACGTTACAGTGGCACCCAAACTACGAAAGCACATTTAGTCAAAATATTATGAATATATATTATGAAGCATTCCTTAAGGACGAAGCACAACAAAGCGATAAACCAACGGCTGCATACTACTTGGGAGCAAGATATCCGACGCATGAGATACAAACATGTGCAAAGAAGTTACGCAATATACAAGATCAAGTTGAAAGTTTGATGCAGCAAGATATAATTCATATGGAAAAATTAAATGAATTGTCAACTGGAGTATGCTATATAGCAGGAAGACTACGCCGGATACAAAGCACTAAGACTGGATCTACCGAGATTTCCGCAGGAAAACTGTTGGAGTCCAGTGATAAACTTTTAAGTTGGTCCCAAGACTTGCGAGATAAGGATATACCCATACCAGTTGTGGAACGGTCAATTAAGGAATTAGTCGTTATTGAAGATATGGGGCCTGATGAAACCGATGAGGAAAACGAAAGAAGTATATTTGTTCAAGTTCCAATTCTTCAAAACGAAAAGTCCCGCAACGCAGAAAAGTCGAGGAGTAGAAACAAGATAGTTCGCTTATTAATGAATCATCAGCTGCTTCACAACAAACACAAGCAAATGAAGAATCAGATTAGGTTAATAAATTAGTCGAAACAGTTTTAAAAAGACTTTCTATTCCACTAGAATTAGATAACATATTGTACGTGACAGCAAGGAAACGGAAAAGGCGGATGTTGTTCCCAAATTAGGAGTTCCACCCAATTCTGGAAACAAGCTTGTCAAGAATGACCGCTTGGAAATGCATAGGTGGAATATTACTTTTAGTGGCGAATACGGTGGAATTCCAATCGAACGATTTATTTACCAAGTAGAACGACTAGCAGATGCTAATCACACAGGTATTCCATTCTTATTAAACTACTGAAGGTTATTCCTTGAACGTAACAAATCGGTACAGTGGGCTCAATTACGGACAGCCATGATACACCGTTTTCAAGACAGGGGTACGGAGGCTGACATTAAACAAGTACTGGAACGACGGAAACAAAAATTTAAGGAGACGTTTATTGAATTTTACAATGACATTTTGTCACTGTCGCTTCCTTTACAAACAAACACCAATGACAGAAAGTGAAACCTACCGGATTGCAATCAATATTTGCCAGTCAAGTCTTCGGAGGCATTTCAACAGTTGTGAATCGAGCAATAGCCGTAGAAGATACCTGAAAGTAGGATGGATACCCGAGATGACTTTTCAAGCTAGGTGGCAGATCAATGAATTGGATACCAATTTTAACTACAATGATTTGATTAACCAAAATTTCAGTGGTTCTCCAGAAACTGTAGTATGCCTATTACAGGCTGGTTTTGTTTTGGTTGTGGTGCCAAAAATATGTTAAAAATTAATTGTCAGAAATGTCGAAACAACCGTACTTCGGAAAACTCCAATCGGGGTGTCAAGAATTTCGGAGTTCTGAGATCCCAAATTACAGATACCAATGTTCCGAAACTACCAACGATAGAAGAAGCCGCGACGAATACAGATCCAAAATTCTACAGTATCGTTCGCAGGAAATCAGAATAAATTCCGGGTTGCATAAGCAATGTCGAATGATTAACCAGGCGACACAGACACCTTACCCTAAAGATTCGGCTATTACGAGAAGTCTTAAATGCTCATAAACGGTATTCTCTATCATGGATTATTGGATGGCGGGCGAGCATTTCAGTACTAGGTGCGGGTGCAGAGAAGTTCCTCTTTCACAATAACTTTAATAGGACGCATTTTGGTTAAAATTTCGTACGGTGGAAAAATAAAGCAAATAAGATTGCATATTACACCAAATCTTGCTCAACCCCTATACCTTGGTATAGATTTTTGGGAGTCGTTTGGGCTCATTCCTCAAATGATGCAAGAACTGGAAAACGGTTACTCAAAACCACACGAAGCCTATAATACTCGTCATGAATTAGTCAAAAAGCAACAAACGATATTGGAGAACGTAATCCAAGAATTTCCATCCATCGAGAAAAATCACTTTTGTCTGAAGTAGCTAGACGTTTGAAATCAGCAAACCTAACTAAAAATGTAGAGAAAAGCAAGTTTGTACTTGAGAAAACAAAGTACCTTGGAGTCCATATTGATGAATTAGATGAGGTATTAAGTGGGCCGTTACATGTGGAATTAGAATCTAATGCGTTTGAAGATGATGAATATGTTCCAAGAATTAAAGCATTGCAAGCGAACACAACTGCGACATCTAATTTCAAGGACATTGATAATCGAATATACTGGAAAACTGTAAGAGGCTCAAATACGGACCTACCATATTGGAAGTTATTATTCCGAAAACGTTGATAACATAATTAATTAAGGCTGCTCAAAATCCTCCAACAGCGGCACATCAGGGTATTAGACGAACAGTAGAGATATTACAGCGATATTATTACTGCTCAACCTCAGTTTCAGATGTGAGGAAATTTGTAACTGTTCGAAAGCGGTAAACATACGTAATTAAACCAGAAATGGACAAATCTTTTGATGTAATCCGACCATGGCAAAGATTGTATATGGATTTTTTTAGTCCATATCCGCGCACTAAAAATGGGTTCACGCATATTCTGTCTGGTTCAGACAGCTTCTGGGATAAAAGTCATTGAGAATTGAGATATTGGAGAATAGGATTTTTTATCTATTTGGTGTGCCTGAGAGGATTTTAACAGACAATGGGATCAGTTTAACTCAAATATTTTTAAAGAACTGATGAATAAATATGGAATTAAACATGACTTTACGGCAAATTATTCTCTACAGGACAATGCCTGTGAGCGTGCAAGACGTTCCATCTTAGCTGCTATCAGAGCATATATTCAAGATGACCACCAAATGTGGGATAAATATCTCGACGAAATAGCTAGTGCATTTCAAAACGTTGTTCATTCCAGTACAGGGTTTTCAAGTCATTTTTTAGTTTTTGGAAAACAACAACAAAATATTACATGGTGCAACTTATGACTTGTTGAGAAGGCTTAACATATTGAATTACAATCAATTGTTCACGAATGATAATATAGAACAACTTTCAGCTCAAGATTGAGTTAAGTCATGTGCAAAAAGCTTACGAAAAAAACGTTTCAAACTACAATTTACGTTCCAGACCGGGGAAACAATTTGCAGCAAAATTATACCAGCAATTATTTTGAAAAAGATTGGAAATGTTGCCCACGAAGTATCCAGCAAAGACGAAAAATTTTTAGGAATATACCACGCCAAGGATATTCGCTAAACTTTGAGTTAACATCAAATATCCAAATTCACATTTGAGTATAAAACGTCGATATCGTAGATAAATCACAAAGTTAAGCCCGGCTGTTTTTGAGACTATCTCCCGGGTGTGGGTCGTACCCACGTTTGTAACAGTTTGCTGTTACAAGTTTTCCGACATTACTATAATCGATGGAACCACTAGCGGATAGATTTGAGTAGGTTTGGGAGTGTGTGAACGGGAAATCATACACATTTTTCTAAAAGTGGGATCCGAGGTTTTTTCGAGTTTTTCGACATTACTAAGCTGCGAAATCACCAGCAGAAAACAGATTTGAGTAGTTACAGGCCTGTTTGAATGAAAAAATCATACACGTTTGCCTTAAAGTGGGGTCCCCTGGTAGATAGGATTAAGGATATTTGAACACATCCCCAGGGTTATTAAATATAAAATTGGTTTTCCAAGTTTTTTTCGACATTAATAAAAGGTGGAATCATCAGCCCCGGTGGCAAAGTGGTCTAGGTTTAGGTTCAATGAATTAATCACTCATTATCCGAAATGAAATTATATGATTATGAAACCTCATTTTGAGGCGGCCAAATTCCTTGATGGGATATAGTGCCAGAGAGAAAAATAAATCACCAGCGGCAAACAGATTTGAGTTGGCCAAGTTCTAAGCCTCCGTAGTTCTCGGCCTGTGTGAATGAAAAAACATACAAATTTTTGAAAAAATGGGGCCGCCCTTGTAAAATAGGGTTAAGAAAATGTGATCACTAAACCAGAATTATTAAATAAAAACCCGGATTTTCAGAGTTTTCCGACATCCCATGGATTTAGCTACGCTTATGGTTAGTTCATTTAGTCAACAACACTTAATAGACTAACAGAAAATTGCAATGAGATCTGCTGATTGGCAAAATCTTTTTTAACTTTTCGCGTTTTCTGAATTTTCCAATATCCATTGGATTTTGCCTACCCTAAGGCATATCCAACTAAAATCGGAAAGGAACTAAAAGTGTATGTTCTACGAAAACAAAATAAAAAAAAATTTGTTAATCAGCCCAGAGATTTATTGCGATTTTACGTTAACCAATTGAATCAACAACACGCGTGCTGCGGAGCTTTAGGAAAGTCTCTCAGATTTTCTACCCTAATGACATATCCAACTAAAATCGGAAAGTTACTGAAAGTTTATATTTTATGAAAAAGAATTAAAGTAGATTTTCGCTATCAGCCCACAACTTATTGCGATTTTCTGTTACTTCATTGAGTGAACAACACCTAATGGACTAACAGAAAATCGCAATGAGACCGTGGGCTGATTGGCAAAATCTTTTATAATTTTATTCGTACAACATAAACATTTAATTTTTATGCGGACGGTGATGGATTCGAGCTTAGTTTGAAAATCTGAATCTAAAATTATGACACACTACGATTTCTTGAGTAAGAGCCTAGATTTGAATATTCTCCTCAAGAGATGGTCCAAAATCGATGAATACTCTTGGACAATATATTTGCCCATACAAATGACCATGTTCTAAAAATGCTCCAATCATCATGAAAATTCACACGGAAAATCTCTAGGCTATGCTGAGCAATTACGCAGAACTTCGTTTATGCGTAAATTCATGAGAAACTGGCAAAATTTGAGCCAATAGTTAGGAAATATTACCCGTGGCAGGCTGCAGCTTTCGGGAGGGGGTCACAGGTAGTGGATAGTGGATGGCCTATCCGTAGGTAGGTTAGCAGTGAATTAAATAAGCCGTCCCCAACCGCAGCTCTGCTGGGAGGAGAGTCTCATGGAACTGGGGAGTGGTTGACCTCAGTTCACTCAATTCTGAGTGCCTATGATACCCAGTATGGAAGGGCAAACTGATGGCGCCATAAAACCATCGACTTTTAACCACGTCTGCCTGCGCTCCCGGGTCACCAAGTAGTAAATGAGAAGCCCTATAAACGGGCCATCCCTTAAATGGAATGGGTCCCATTGGTTTAGGACATCCATATGAATGATTGAATGGGCGGATGAATGTTAGAGGGGCGCGGTGCTAGGACCGCGGATGCTCGATGAGCCAATGGGCTGGATTAAGGTGTCATGCGACCCGTGCTGATAATCGACTAAGCTGAGGGCCCATTTAATAAAGCCCAGTCTTGAACGGAGCTCTCTGGATATCAGGCTACCTCCAGTTGTATTTATAGCCTTACCTGCGTATATGAATCTCTGCACAGGTGGACCTGTATTTCTCCGAAACTCGTAGGAAAAACATGAATGATCTACAAACAAATAAAAATAAAGGGTCCGGTACCCTCCAAAAACCGGAGAGTATAAATGAAGAGAGTAACTCCACCACCATGGCATCGCAGCCAGGAGGAAGCGGAACCGCCAAACGAAATAGTGGGGAATTGAGAGAGATCCCTCCGGCGAAGCGACGGTACAGAAAGAGACGATCGGCTTTTAAAATTATAGAGAAACTGGCTGCAACCCCTGAGAGGCAGCTTACAGTAGAACAAAAAGAATCTGTAGCATGGGCTAAGAAAACTGTTGGCTGCGATAGCTAGGAAAGGGTCCTTGTATCTAAAAGGCAGAGGTCCCAGGATAAGCTTGAAGTGGGAAACAACAAGTGCGCCAAGGTGCAAACAGGCATGATGTCGGGTGCTCCTAAGGATCATAAATTGAAGCTTCACAGTGAGATCCTAAAGGAGCACGTGTGGTGATAGCATTCATTGACAGAAATCAGTAAGATGGGAGCATAACGTTAAAGAAGTGGAGGGTTGTATATAATGCACTAAACTCCATATTCTTGAGGTCCCTGAGAGAAAATCCCGGATCCCCTTCATCATGTAGAGATGCGGGATGATACCAGGGGCGCGTTAAGTTAACTGCATGCTCGGACCAGAGATCGGTCGATCTTTATAAAAGGGCAGTGGCCGAAGTAGGCGAGGTGTGGCAGGGCGCGAGGCTTGAGGCAGTCTGCAGAGGGGAAATCCCGAGCAGGCCAAGCGATCCTTCAGATCATTCGGGTCAGCAATCCCGATCTTTCAACGGAAGATTGGAGGATTTTAAAGAAGCGCGAGGCTAAGAGGGGCTTTAGATTGGCAATCATTCTGATCAATAAAAAATCTCGGTATTCCGTTGCAAAATCAAAAGGAGTGATCACTTCGGGTTCAGGTCGATCACGCTTAAAGTATATAAGAAATATGAGGTCGAGATGTGCGTGGAAGAACAGCGGACGTAGGACGACCAGGGAAGTGAAGTTTCGGACGTGGGGCCGAAGCTCCACTCTATTGAGTCTGATGGGTACATTCTGTCGATCTCTCGACGAGAGGTCGATGGCGCCTGAAGCAACGAGGTAGATGGCACTACCCCGATGTAGGGAGTGCGGCAAGAGGTGAGTAAGGTACACCAAAATGATTAATATTGTATAAATAAACCTGCTTCACATGCGGGCTGCCTTGGCAGCTCTCGTTCTCAGACTGAATAAGACAGATGAGGACCTGGTGTTAATCCAAGAACCTTGTATTAACAATAACGGTTGGCTTGCAATATTGGGAAAGAACCAACATTTATTGTTAAAAATCAACAGCAGGTTTTCCGTGTGACCTTTGCGTCAAAAACAATTTTTCATATGATCAGGGGGTGAAGAGTGGCGAAGGAGCACACATTCTCTGATCACCGATATGTAACATGTAACCTCAACATTAAACCTGTTACCCAGAAAGCCATCAGGATCCTAGATGAACAAATTGGAACAAATATGGGGAGGAGTTGGCGTAATTATAGCCGCTGGAAGCCCCTGGACTTCCGGCGACAGTAGAAGAATTAGATTGCATGGTTGATATTATCACAAAGGCATGCAATCTTTAATTTAATGCTGCATGTCCGATGATAGAGCCTAGGGGCAAGCAAAAACTGACATGGTGGACCACGGAGTTGGGAACCTATCTGAGGCCGTGTAGGACAACCTTTAATAAAGCTAAGAATACAATTTTCCAGCAATTCAATAGATATGGAATTCATCGTGGACAGGGAATGAATCCTGTGGGCGCTGAGCGGTTTAAAGCCTTATAAATCGGCGGGCTAGGATCAGATTATATCTGCAGATATCGAAAGGAACTCGACAGTCATCCTCCCCTGGCTGGAGGTTATCTCGAGTGGATGACTGAAACTGGCATATATTCCTAGGAAATGGATGGAGGTCAGGGTGGTCTTTATTCCGAAATCGGGAAAGAGCTCACCTGCTTATTCAAAGGGCCTGAGTCCTTTAACTCTATCAGCCTTTCTGTTGAAAACCTTAGAGATGGTCTTACTTTAGGTTTTTCGATAGTAATAGTGTTTGTGATTATTCCGTATAATGGTCTATTTTCTGTATTCTCTCGAATTAAATACGCAACCGTAGGAAATTCTTCCAAATTTGAATTTTTGATTTACTGGTGGAAATGTGTAAGAATCACAACAATCAGAGAGAAGGCCTTAATTCTATTTATTTTAGTTTTGCAAAAATTGATCAAGTTCGGGGTCAATACAAAGGAGTCTACATGATCGTAAAAAATGGGAATAATTTTAATTTATGTTTGAACATTTCGAATTTTGTATTAATCAATTTTTTGTTAATGTCAAATTTTTAAATAATCATAACATTGCTTTTGTCAGCTGTTTAACTAACTATAGATGTGCATTTTTGTTATTTCGGCAAATTTTGTGTTCATTTAAATATTCAGGTAACTTTTCCAACAATTATGATATTTAATAATGTTATTTTGCAATTTTTTTCAATTTCAGGCACTGAACTTCCGCAAAAGATTACAAAATTGCCCACAATATAAATATGCAAAACATCAAAATCACGGAACTTTTGGAATCAATCGGAAGTAAATAGGTTTTCATTGGATCTGCACCCTTTACAACCCAGCAAACAGGCAAGGAAGATTGATAATTTATTGATTTTGATTTATTTTATTTCTTACTAGGCATATTTTCAGGGAAATAAGATATTCCACTTTGATGTTGATGTAGTAGAGGTGTGCAAACAATTTCGAGCAATTAGAAGAGGAACGTTAAACATTTTCTTACGAGACAAAAGGAGATACTGGTGGACCCTTTATCTTAGTTAAAGGGGGAAAGCAACACATTTTGAACTAAACTTTATAATTTTTTTTTATCTAATCCCACACCAAGTGAAGCAATTAAATCAAGTTAATTTTTTTTAAGAATTTCATAAAATATTTTGGTCTGTAAATAAATAATACAATCAGTATAAAACCACGTATCAAACTAAAGTTTTCGATTAAATTTTAAAGAGTTGCAAAATGCTTAGATTTTTTTTCAGACGTATCTACTGGGTAATTCAATTTTCGATTGAATTATTTCTTGCACTCGTAACCTTGATTATTATATGTATGCTAGGTGAATTTATACTTTTTACAATTATTTATTACATATTTAGATACTAAACAAATAATTAAGAATGGGAACGGGTCGGTTATCGAAAAAAAATAAGTCCAACTGGTTTAAATTTCCAAAATCCCAATTAACAAAAATATAAAATTCGATTTTACAAAATACCATAGCATAAAAATCAAAATTCAAAATTCCAATTGAGAAAATTTAAAAATTTATTTATTTTAGAAAAAAAATTACTTTCCATTATTTCGCAAAAATTCTAATTAGTTTATTTCAATTAAATTCATTACTATTATTTAATTATTTCAATTAATTAAATTAAATTTAATTGTTCTTAAGAATTATTTCTCAAACGTAGAAAACAGGGTTGGTTTTTTATGGAATACCGAAATGTTTCCCTACAAATACATAGCAATATATACTAACAAACTTGTGTGTGGTACAGTCATTAATAAATAAGTACTGTAACAATTTTAGCAAATTATAAAATTCGAAAAAAAAATCCATTAAATGGCCATGAAAATATGGAACGCGGACCACTTTCGTATTTCCATGAGCATAAAATGGAATAAATTTTGGAATTTTGTATAATTTTGAAATTTGACATTTTGTACAAGGAATTTTGCTTTTTTGGGATTTTATTTTTTGGAATTGTTTTTATTGGAATTTTGGTATTTCAAAATTAAAAATTCCAAAAACGAAATTCCAAAAACCAAATTCCAATAAAAATTTCAAATTTTATATGTTTTAGAAAAAAATCCATATACAAAATTCCATTTATTTATTTATTTGCAGCATTTTCCAAAAATTCGAATTGATTTATTGAAATTAATTTAATTGGGTTGGGTACGATTGGCCAAATTCAAAATTCCAAAACCGAAATTCTAAAAAAAAATCCAAAAAAGCAAAATTCTTCTACAAAATGCAAAATTTCAAAATTCCAAAGTACAAAATTACAAAGAAATTCCATTTTATGTCGATGAAAATATGAAATTTTACGATGTTTGTTAAACAACATTTTTTCATCTTCAAAAGAGATTAAAGTGGACACATCGGTCACGTTGATCTTTTTTGGGATGAAAAAGCAAATAGTTGAACTCCTCGTTTAAAACTTTCGAGTAAATATTCATTTTCACGGGGTCGCTTGCATAAGTTTTACACAAATTGTTCAATCGAGTACGTAATAGTATTCGTGGATACACCAAAATTACCTTTCAATATCTAGAAAATTAAAGGAAATATGTACACCAATTTTGGTCAGATATGTGGAAAGAGTTTATTTTGTTTAGTAATATGTGGTATGTTACTCAAAATCGTTAATTTAGAAGATAAAACAAACTAGCACTGGAATGACGAGTCGTATAGTTGTAGAGAATTAAGAAAACTACGTCGGCATATGTATAGAGAATGAAGACAATGTCGAAATTTTTCTGGAATTTTGTATAAATTTGAAATTTGGCATTTTAGATAGGAATTTTGTTTCTTTGGAATTTAATTTTTTGGAATTGTTTTTATTGGAATTTTGGTTTCTGAAATTTTGTTTCTTAGAATTTTAATTTTGGAATTTCGTTTTATGAATTTTAGATTTAGCAAACCGCCACGCGCGCACCTTTCATATTTCCATGGGCATAAAATGAAACTTTTTGGAATTTTGCATACTGGAATTTTGAAATTTGGCATTTTGTATAGGTTTTTTCGGAATTTTGGTTTCTGGAATTTCGTTTTTTGGAATTTTGATTTTGAAATTTCGAAATTTGATTTTTAGATTTGGCAAATCGTACCCAACCCCGTTGAAGTACGAAATTGTTTATCTAAAACAACAAATTATCAATCCCAGATTTTTTCATTTGATCGTTGTTTTTGTAGGTATTGATTTTGAGTAATAATTGTTTATTCAAATTGAAGAAAGTAATTGATACTGTTTTGAGTTGGTAATAGTACGGGCTTACAATGACTAAGAGAGCAGTACCAGCCATATGGTTAGGATTGGCGCAAGTGGCCAAGTTTCATATGGCCACATATACAAATATGAGAAGATTGTGCCATTATCTTAGAAATATGATTTGCCAAAAATGAGACTTTTTATTTTGTTTGTAGCTATGGTACGGACTAACTGTGGCCTGTTGGACATTATTTGTGAATTTATGTTACCATTTATTCTTAATTAGCTAAATTAAATTATATTAATTGTTATATATTAATTGTTATATATTTGTTGTTGTTATTATGCTTAATGTAGTTTTAGTCAATATCACACTATGTATCTGCACATATAAGCGTGAATGGCGAACTTTTAAAGGACATTAAATCCACTTGTCGTCATTCACACTTTTATGATTATTATATATTTAAATTATTGTTATGAGCATAAATAAAATAAAATAAAGGACGAAACTAACTCGTACAATGAACCTTTAAATGGTATTGCGTATCGGTAAGGGGGTGGTCATGAGCATAGTGCAATCTTTTACATATAGGTGTCACACGAGTCCTAAAACCAAATATCCGCTCAACCGATCGTTTTGAAATTTTGATCGTGTATAAGTTGCGTGTCCAAACTCTATGTTACGATATTTTTGATGTGGTCAAACCCGGGGTCTAGGGGCTCCGATACAAATTTATCTAAAACACTACCAAATATCGCGAACCGCTTCACCGATCATCTTGAAATTTTGACCGTGTATAAGTTGCATGTGCAGAACCAACATTACAACATTTTTGAAGTGGTTGAACCTCGGGGTCTAGGGTCCCTGGTGCAAATATTTGGTGCAGATATCTAAAACACTACCAAATATAAAAAATAATAATTCTTTGACGGGAATGAATTAAGGAAAAAGTTTACATATAATTAATTGCATGCTTAATTTACGAAGGGTCCGTCCCCTAGGTCAAGGGGGCTCTACTTATAAGTTGCCACACCATTCATCCAAATTATTGGATATATTTACACTTTTATCTAGAATATATGGAGGCCAGCTAAGACCTTTTGCCCGCTCAGAAGTGCCAACATACTTCAGTGGAACGCAACATCATCAAAAAAAATTTCAAAGACGCAAACATGGGAAGGCTGTAGAAGGATACAACAATTTATTTTCAACCGATGAGTTGAGTAGATTGTACTCCGTTCATCACAACAATGCAGAATGCTTTTACTTGCGATTATTGGTGGGCCTGCATCGTTTCAACAATTGAGATTAGTTGGTGCCCAAATGATACATATTGGGATACATCACTTGTGGACGCATCAACTTGCTGATTGACAACTTGCTTCCCGTCTAATCCGAAACATTTGGGGAAATTTACATTGAGTGCGCACAACCAGCAGACGTAATTACAACGTTTTGAGTAAATGGATTGATAAAGTGCCCGAATTTTATAGGTTTTGCAATTTGAACTTCTAAATCTTTATTGTAGTTAGATTAAAAAATTAACTTTGTATCACCTTTCCAATTATAATATATTACTTTTCACTTCGAATTTCTTAACGACATTTTCTGGTTAAATGATAAGTGTAATCTAACTTTACATGTGCTTTCAAAAATAAATTATTGAATCGAAAAATATGTTTTCTGATTATGTCAACAAAATTATTGTGTGAATAAAAATTGAAATGCGATTACTTCACCAGCATCTATGTAAGTAAATTTAAATACCGAATTAATTTTAAAATAAAAAGAATATATTTTTGGAACAGTTGGCGTTAGCAACGACAACAAAACACATATGGGATTCGTACCTGAACGAATCAACAGCATCGGAAGTATTCATCATCCAAAAAAAGATCATTCATCTCGTAAATCATTGAAGTCATGTCCGCAATGTAAAATTGATTGCGATCGTTCAAATTGACTGTATTACAAACCAACGCGTGCAAAAAATTCGGTCATACTGTCACTGCCCCAACAATAGAGGTCATAGTCAAGGTCGTTCAAATTTTCGACCCCGTTCTAAGTCTCGCAACAGCTCGTACTTACCACAACGTAAAAATCGCAAGCTTCAAACAACGCGTATGGTAAATGAAATTGATGTTTCAACAATTTTTTAAATCAACAGCGGTGCTTTGAAAAACAAAATGTGGATTGTGGTCCGCATTAATTCGGAACTGGTTCGAGTTCAACTGGACACTGGAGCATCGTCATCAATGATAGGTTTAAATACGTACAAAGCAATCAATTCTTCCGGTAAACCACGAACGAGTCGATTTGAAGCATATATGGGTTACCTGTGATCGTCGTGGTGCCGCTCAGAATAATCTAGAGAATCGAAAGCGTGAAATTTGTAATCAATTCGTCAATCCTAAGACAGTTAGTTTTTTATATTTGTCAGAAATAGTTGTTGTTGTCAAAAAAACATGGCCGATAATATAAAAAAAATTACTTAACAAGGACTTGAAACCTATATATAATTTCACAAATTGGATTAAATCAATTGAAACTGTTGTGATATTGACTTGTATCCGAATCACAGAAAATTCGTTGTATTTGTTTGAAATAGTTGTTGTTGTCAAAATAAACATAGCGGATAATATCAGAAAATTAACTTAACAAGGACTTGAAATATATATACAATCTCTCAAATTGGATTAAATTAATTTAAATTGTTGTGATATTGACTTGTATGTGAATCACAGTTAGTTTGTTGTATTTGTCAGAAATAGTTGTTGTTGTCAAAAAAAGCATGGCCGATAATACAAGAAAATTTACTTAACAAGAACTTGAAACCTATATATAATTTTACAAATTGGATTAAATCAATTGAAATTGTTAGGATATGATTTGTTTGTTAATCACAGTAAGTTTGTAGTATTTGTCAGGAATAGTTGTTGTTATCAAAATAATTATGTCCGATTAATTCTCGTTCGTAATTGATTTTTTTAGCAGGAATTTCTCATCAGTTTTAACTAGCAAGAATTCGTTACATCTTATCCGTGTTGATATCCTCTTTTAATATTTCATCTTAATTCTAATTTCGACGCATTTTCTGAGGTAGTGGCTCCACTGAGTTTCTTTAGTTAAACAAACTAAGCACAAACGAACTGATCTCACTACAATATAATTTGCGTTTGATGTTCGCGTAACGTTTACATTAAAATTTTGTATGGATAGTGTTGTGATTAGAGTATAAAATCAGTGCTCTAAACCTGCACCGACCAAATTAGCCCACCTCAATGAAACCTGTACTATAATTTGTTACAAATTTCTCTCTACGTGTTACTGCACATCGTAAATAGTCTGAATTTTGCGATACATTTCTGAATTGGTGAATTTCTATATAAAATTTGGTCATGTTTACAAATCTACCTCGTCCGCGACATATTTTTATTGATATGCAAAATAAAAGTAATAATTACTTTAATAAAAAAAAAAAAAAATTATTTCATTAATACACTAAAATTTTTAAAAATATAAGTAAATAAAAAAATGTTAATTTTGCGTTGTTTGGAGACAGATGATACTTTATACTCTGAAATTATGGATTTCTGCACGATAAATTTGAAACGTATAATAAATACAAATAATTTGGTTAAGCGCTACTCATTCGTAAATTTATAATTATCTGGCCAGAAACAATGTGAAACATAATAAGCTTCTACCTCGTAGAAGCAGGTGTGCTTCACAGAATTGCTGTTACCCTCTGGTACCCCATGCGGCTTAGATTCCCGCAGCTCAGTCGGCAGAGGAAAATGGTGTGGGTTTTGGAGTACCCAGGAAACAGCCTAGAGTACCGCATATGTTATAAAAAGATGATGAGACGGCATGAATTATGCCGTCAAACAGGGGGGTTATCAAAAAAAATTAGGGGATGGAGAAATGACCGGATTTGTGGGATTCATGCCTCATGTTACCGGTATGCCCACCGTGGTTGTATAAATCGTAAACTTAGGGTAATATATCTACCCTATGTTACCCATAAAAAAATTGAAGTATTTATTTTGGGCTTAAGGCCCTATGGTTAGTACTTTATTAATTTGGTAAGGTGTTACCAGCAGAAGGAAACCCGCGTGCTGACGCACTTGCGAGATTTCCGCTTCTAATGAAGCAGCTGGTGGACCGTAAAACGTTTGCTTTTTTTCGTATGCACAACAAAAAACATATATGTATATACATCACCTAATTACAAGTCTAGTATTTATGTTGACTCATTTGTATTTACAATAACCACATTATAAAAATCTTGAGCGACATAAAATTGCAACCAGATAACGTAAATAAGAGATAATTTTATGTTTGTTGTATTGCACCTTATACCATTTTCATGTATAAGGATGCAACAACAAACATAAAGAAGAGTAGATAATTTCAGCATGACTTAGTGGTTAATGAATTTTTGTGAAGATGATATCTTCAAGCTCATGGTGAAATTACTCTGATAAACGTAAAAATTATTAAGAATGGATTGATAACGGAATAGAATAAAATTCCGTTACAAATTTTTGAATATATTTTCTCAAAATGTATATTTTACTTCTGAAGAAACAATAAATGATTTGTGCTTCGAACCTGGATTGCAGGTGAACGAGGCAACATAGGGAAGCAAACTAAACGTTGAACTACTCATGATGACACCGTAAAAAAACTAGAAGCACTAATAGACAAGAAAAATAATATCCGCAAAACCAGACATCAGGATTCCTTTGAAGCCTAAAACATTCATCCAGGTTAACACCATAGAAACGACCATCTGAAAGACGAAACAAAGCTTAAACTTAATATGATGTTAACCTATACCACTTTTTGGAGCGATTGGAGATTAATAATCGAGACGAGCGTAAGAGCGGAGATCAAAACAGCCATCACACCATCGAAGAGCCCGTATAACTCACCCATCTGATGTACCTAACACAATTGCAAATCTGGGTAACTCTAAATATTTCACAACAATAGGCCTGCCATTCAGATTTCACAATCAATATTAAAATGCTGGTAAAAGATATACCTAAAACGGCGTTCTCAACTATGAATGGAAAATATGAATTTACCAGATTAGCATTTGGGCTCTATCGATGATATAATCATATTCGGAGGAGAGGACGAAAAAGAACACGAGAAATGCTAACAAAACTCGAAATAGACTATGGGAAGCTAACCTTCGAGTCAATCTAGATAAAACCGAGTTCCTAACAGAAAAAACGGAATTCTTAACGCACTTAATAACAAACAGAGGATGAACATCTTACTACTGGAGATTCAAAGAGTTTGCAAAGGTAGCAACGACGAATCTTACGAGTGGAAGAAAATGCACAGATAAAAGCAAACAAGTTAAGGAAGATAAACATAAACCTGAAGGAAGTTGAGTTGAAGGCATTCCAAGACCTGTATAGTCACTACTATCATCGGCGGATCTAATGGTATTTGTAGACTTAGACAAACCGTTCATACTAACGACGGATGCGTCGAACAGCAATAGGAATAATAACAGCAAACTAAAAAAATGGAAAGCCAGGCTAGAAGAGTACAATTAAAAGATTGTTTAAACCTGGAATCACGAACAAGGTAGCTGATGCATTAGCAAGATTGAAAGTGGAAGTCAAAACATTTTCCTCATCGAGCAATGAAACTGTACATAGTGCAAAGGAAGATTCTATAAATGTGTTTAAGAAACAATTTACACATCTATTAAGCAATTTCGAAAAAAAACTAAAGCTAAATATACAGGTATCTTCATTATCACAAAACCGATGAAGAGGAACAAATACGAGAAATATTAAGTAGTGGTATAATCCAACACTGTAATAGCCCGTACTCATCACCAATTTGAGTAGTCCCAAAGAAACTGGATGCGTCAGGAAAACGCAAAGTCAGAGTGGTGATTGATAACAGAAAGTTGAATGAGAAAACTGTAAACGACAAATTCCCGATACCACAGATCGAGGAAATATTAGATAATTTGGGCCATCCGGTATACTTCTCAACATTGGACTTAAAGTCTGGATTCCACCAAATCCCAATGGACAAACAGTCTAAAGAGAAAACGACTTTTTCCACCGATCAGGGACATTACGAATTCGCGCGAATGCCCTTCAGTTTGAAAAATGGACCTGCCACATTCCAGCGGGCTATGAATAATGTCCTTCATAGCTTGATAGGTAGCATCTGTTACGTATACCTAGACGACATAGTCGTGGTTGAAAAAACTTAACAAACCACCTCGAGAATTTCGAAACAGTACTAAAAAGATTATCAGAATTTAATCTGAAAATCCAATTAGAAAAGTGCTACTTTTTGAAGAGGGAAACGGAGTTTTTGGGCCATGTGATCACCCAAAATGGAGTGAAGCCCAATCCCGATAAGAAACAACAAATAATAGATTAGCCATTACCAAAGACTATAAAAGAAATAAAAGAGTTTCTCGGATTGTCCGGATATTACCGAAGATTTATCAAGGACTATTCCAAAACTCCAAGAAATATGACAACATTTTTAAAAAAGACATTCCTATCGATATCAACGACCCGAACTATATAAAATCATTCAAGACACTCAAAAATATTATTTGGACAGATCAAATTCTAGCATACCCGGGTTTCAGTAAATAATTTATACTGACAACAGATGCATCAGATTTTGCTCCGAGTGCGTCGGAAGGCCAATTGCATTCGGATCACGAACCTTACACTCAACGGAATCTAGATACGCTTCTAATGAAAAGGAGGCACTAGCGATTATTTGGGCGGTAAAAAAATACCAACCCTACCTGTACGGTAATAAATTTACGCTAATTACAGACCACTAAGGCCAACGTCGTGGCAGACGCGCTTAGCCAAATACCTACTTCAAGAGAAATAAATCTAAATGAACAAAGGGATAACACTTCACGTGAATCTGAAAGAATTGAGGTAGACAGGACAGAGAGCGATAACGATTTAGAAACAATTCAACCAGCAGAAACCTCGGACGATTATTTAATTAATTTTTCAGAAAGACATCTGAATTACTACAGAAATTAAATTATATTTAAAATATCCTTGATAGAAACGATAATTTTGGAAGATATATTTCAAAATTTTAGAAGAATCATTATATCCCAAAAATCATTTGAGAAAGAAGAAATAGTCACATACATGAATGATTTCCATAATAGCAATCTTAGCGCCAGAGCCACTATACCAAACGATTCATGAAGCATTTAGAGAAAACTTCTCACAGAAAGGACATTTAGTCTTTGTTACGAAAATAATGGAGGATGTAACTAGCGAAAGTCGTCAAAATGCAATATAACTTTTTTTTGGGTTTCAACGATTCCATATGTAATTTTTCGACCTCTAATCAACACTGTTCTATCTACAATAGTTTAAGTGTTACACAACGTGCATTTTGGTGTAACTGCCTAACATAATTATTTGGAATCATTCGATTTTGTTGTATATCCACAGTAAAAATATTTTGTATGCATTATTGAACAAAATTACACTGGATTTTAGCGCTCGCTCTTGCGAGCAAGCTTATATTTACAAAGACTTAGGTCGTCTGTCTGTTGGCACTATCACAGCAAAAACTATACATACCAGAGAGCTCGCAGATTTGCACGCAGATAGATACTACTCTAAAAAGGTCACATTTAAAATTTGGGAATTCTAGGTCTAGTAGTTTTCGAGATATTCAACTTTTTCTAAAAATAGAGGTCACACAGATGCGGTTGTCTACTTTTTTTTAAATTTTCAATTATTATTCTAGGCATACTTTTATCTATAATAAAAAGAGTGTTATTTCAAATCTAGTTTCTGTAATTTTTTTTTGATTTGCTTAAGATTCTATTCATTTTTTGTCTATTGGGCTAATTTGTTGTATTAGCACCTTAGTTGTTTCAGAGGTTTTACACATCTGTCCGTCCGTCTGTTGCATTTTTCCTATTTTATCGAGCGCTTGTCGGACAATTTCAATTGTCCGCTTCTACTAGTTATAGATGCAACATAATCATTCGATTTTGTTCTAACTCCCACGGTTTGCGGTGGCGTGATAATACAAATAGTTTTTATACCCGTTTCATTCTAAAAGTGCACGAATGGAACGGTGATGTGTTTATCACGTGGTTAAATACTATAAATATAAAAAGCCACGTTGAATTATTATTAGTCGAATCTCAGTAGTTGCTGAAAGAACGCAGGTATACGTGTTTGATTTGCGATATTTCAATACACATTGTGCTTATTAATAGCGATGTATGGCTATCTAGTAGCATACATAAATATATAACTTTTAAGAAATGGATACTATTTCTGTTGAATTTTTATCGCCGGTTCGCCGTTTCGACTCTGATGAAGATCTAAATAATATTTATGATATTCCTTAGAATTT